>PKRV01001284.1:543449-563657 GCA_003709505.1 Hyphantria cunea | reverse complement strand
TAAAAACTGTAAGTATATAATCTTTTCAACTCTCTAAATTTTATATTCCTTGTAAAAGGCTCTTTTAAGTTTTTAACCTACTTCGAAAAGGAGGGATATTTTTATTATTATATTTAAGCTGCCAAAATGACTCTGCCCTGCCTAACTGATGGAAAGCATGAGCAGAATCCAAGAGTGGTGGTCACCATCCTCAATGCGAAAAAAAACATGCAGCATGGTGACCCACACTATGGCGGCCTGGGGGGAAGAGGGATGGTGAGGGGGATAGGGGGCGTTGGATTGGGGTTGGGTATGGGCCTCCGGTATCCTCACTCACTCGATGAAACACAGCGTAAGCGCTGTTTCACACCGGTTTTCTGTGAGACCGTGGTATCACTCCGGTCGAGCCGGCCCATTCATGCCGAAGCGTGGCTCTCCCACGGTTGATATATATATATATATTTTATTCAACTTTATCTTATGAAGCCCGAATTAACTTCGAAGATAATTCGAAGGAAATGGACGTAAAAATTGATTTCGTTTCTATTGCCTTAAAGCATAAAGACAACATACGAAGTATTTTAAATTGCGATTCCTTTATACGAATCAAATTTGTTTCAGAACCGTATGTGGAGGAAAACACGATCAAAAAATGCAAATTGTTATGGAGTTGATGGCAATCGAAACTATGGTTTTAAATGGGCTGTAAGCGGAGTGTCTCGTGATCCATGTCACAAAGAGACTTATGCTGGACCCAAAGCCTTCTCAGAGCCCGAGACACGAATTGTCAAAGACGTCATGATGGATAATGCAAAACGAATTAAGCTTTACGTTTCACTACATGCTTATGGGCAATATCTGGTTTATCCATGGGGCTATACTGGGCACTACTTACCACCGGAATGGAAAAAATTAGATAGAATGGCGAAAGCAGTTTCTGACAAAGTTCAGCGTGCTGGAGGTAAACCTTTTAAAGTTTTGAGTGCGGGGAAGTGGTATGCAGCGGCTGGTGGAAGCGATGACTTCGCTTTTGGGGCAGCTGGAATTCCATACTCTTATACCATGGAATTAACTGAAGGATATGAATTTTCTTTCCCCGAAGGCCTTCTCCAACGAACGTTGCCACAATTTTATGAAGGTTTCCGTGAATTTGGTAGACAGATTAAAAACGAATTTGGTAGACATCGCAAAAAGTGATGTAACGACTGATATTGTGAAATAAACTATACTTACTGTGAATAGGAATAAAACATATAATTGGATTATTTTTTTATTATTTATTTCAACATTGAATTGTCTGAATAAAATTTCCCACTTTATTTATTTTTATGTGTTTTCTTAGAATAAAAGTTATATATTATTGGAGACGTAAACGTCAAATATGAACAACTTAGTTACTACAAAATATGCTTATGCGTATTTATTATTCTTCGTATTTATAGGTGTGTTAATGTCGTAATTCACACACACACACACAAACACACACACACACGCATATATATTATTTTCCCTACAAAATTGTGGTTTTTGTTTTTAATCGTTTTAAATTATTTATTTTAGTAAATGTTTACAATATTGAGAGTTTGACATGTGGGTAAGTCAAGATTTATTTTCTGATAACTATGTGTGAGGCTTCTTTCACTATCATCAAATATGAAATACTTTTTTAATTAAACCATGCTGATTCATGTATATTACCACAAAGCTCTAGAATGTATGAACCGCTTTGAAATTTTCTTCATTAAAAAGAGTTTTTCCCCTTTAGTTCCATTTAAGTTAGTGAAAGGAATTGCCCTCCCCAAGATTAAGGGGGAATGAAGATATACATTTCATTACAAAGAAAAAACGAACTTTTCTTTAAGTTCCTATTACCGTACTATTACTACACCATGATCATAACATTAATCAAATTTCAAGTTTTGAAAAGTGATCAACTTTTTTTAATCAATCATTTGATTTTTATTAAAAAAAAACATATGTTCAGTTGCAAGACTCTAAGACGTTGCTATCAAGAGATGTTAAATGATCTACTAGACATGGATGAAGTACCCTGTGTAGAAGATGCGGCCATAGGTTTAAGCACGGTAAGCACATTTTCACTTAATAACTTTTAATTAAGTAAGATAGCTAATGGTTTTTACTCTTCATTAGCAGATTAAATTATATTGCAAAATCTGAACTGACGATGATTACATTGTTAACCCTGGAAATTGGGCAAGTTGTTCTTATTATTAACGTTACAATAGCAAAAAAGAATTTTACGAACCCATTGCAAAAAATGTGGGATTACATTTTTCATCATACAAAAGTAAAATGTTAATAAAATAAATTTTCAATCTCCTATTCAAACCCCCGTTATGTAGGTAATCTCTTTCGATTTTTTTGGGATTTTTTTTCGGTTCGGTATAACGTGTAGCACAGCAGAGGATTTTGGCTGGCTTCTCTTATGGTCGGCGTCGCGAAGACGCCACCGCCGTTGCTGGAAGTACAAGTCTTTTCATACAAGTCAAAGAAAATTCATTTCAGTGAGGAAAAGATTAAAAGAACGATATTATTGTACTGCATAGGGTAAACCGGACTAAGACCACAGTAGTTCACGGATTCGTTATTCCATAGAAAAGTTTACTTTGAAGATATCTTGTAATAACCTTATTTCTACCAATAAATATAAAATATGTTTTTTTTAAAGCATAAAAATTAATGTTCACAGGTAACGGTTTTCCTGAAGGCTCTGAAACAATATTGTTACGATGTGTTCGATGTTCTTGGTGAACACATGACTTTTGAAGGCAGAACTCTTTACGAGGTGAAGGTTTAGATGTTGAGTTGTTTTTTATTAAAAGTACAACTAACACAGCTCAACATCTATTAAGCTTTATAGTTGAAATGTTATTTATTTTATTTTATATCTAAATTCCTTAAAAAAAAAACTACTTGACAGAGAACAGCGATTTTTACCTAATATTGTTATAGAAACATAAAAAATAATAGATACAATGAAATATAATATAGGTACACATGTAGCGAAAGAATGCCATGACATGATTTTCACTTCGACGGTAACAGGTAGACAGTGGTACATCGGACTTTATTTTTAAGTAGCAAGTCCAACTTACACCTTTAAGCGGAAGACATAAATAATTTGCCAAACTTTTACAAAAAATAGCAATAAAAAAATTACTAATAAATAAATAGATGTTCTTCATACTCAAAGATCAAAATTAGAAATATGTACAGCAGCAGCCATTTTCATCGCTATCATCTCAGACCAACCACTGTTTGCTTATATAATTTTTGTACTAAAATGACAATGGCAGGTTTGTATGGGACTTTTGTACCGCTTGGCATATCTCATGTTAGGGATTGTTTTGATATTTATTTGGCTGTTAATATCACCGACAATAATATTTTAAATTGGAAGATTTTAATAACATTGCGTTAAAAAGATAATTTAGTTTTTAGATACATGGATCAAAAATGAGTTGTCATTGTTGTTAACAATTTGGCGTACTATATATTATTACAAAATACGTCAGTAAGCTTATTCGTAAATATTGATTCAAATATTTTGTCGGTTTTTATGTGATTTACATTTTAAAATTTTGTTAATGCAGTTGTAACGATTTTATGAGCAGAGTTAAAATTATTTTAGCACAGTTTTAAGAATATGATACGTAATTACATTAAAACAATTAAGCTCTTTTTATTTATTTATAATTTATTGTTCACAACAGTTAAATCTTAAAATAAAAACATACGTTCACAAAACTGTTTTAAACAGTTTGTCTGGGTACTCAGTTGAGCCTCTATACGCAATATGCCTGTACACACACACTATACACAATACTATACAAATCACACCCATGCATTAGTGCATGGGACTGTAGATACATGCGTATCTACAGTCCCATGCACTGGATGGATGATTAAATTAATAAAGTAATAATCTTGTGGCGACTTCCACATACAACGCAACAACATAAAATATATAACAGCGCCATCTACCGAAGAAACGACGAACTACGGAGCAATGAAGAAAACTAAGAAACTACCAATCCTACATCGCGCAATAGAAGTTCTCGCGCCGATTAACATATATACAACTTCCCAACATCAACCGTGGGGCAGTGGCCCGCCAGGCATGATCACCTCGCCTGGTCGGAGGATCCTCCCTTTGTGTTGGAGGGAAATGACACCCGTTCCTCCACAATCTCATAACCGTTTATTACCTACTGCCAGCGGTACAGGATCTGTCATTTTCCTTTACCTTACTAATATTTATTCAGCAATTGGTGTTTAGGTGCATTTAGCTCATAGTACTCCTCCCAGAAATGTTCCGAAGGGAGAGCGAACAGAAGAACCCAAACCAATATTTATCATAGAAGCAGGCCAGGAAGGTGGTTCGGAATCAGTCATGATGGCGCTGTACTTAATTGAACAGCTAGTTGGCTGCGAAGAGTATGACCATATGCTTACAAACGTGCGATGGGTCATTCTACCGTCTACTAACCCCGACGGACAAGAATACTCGAGATACGTAAGTCTGTAAAGTTATTTTGCTTATAAAGTTCACAATTTCTTTTTTATGGGATAGGGGTAAACGAGCAGACGTATCGCCTGATAGTAAGTGATTACCGCCGCCCATGGTCACACGCAACACCCGAACCGTCACAAGTTGGCGTTGCCGGTCTTTAAGCGATGGGGGGATTGGTCGGGATACATAGCGCAGGCACTGTTTCACATCGGTTTTCTGTGAGGCCGTGTTATCACTCCAGTCGTGCCGAACCATGCATGACAATGACATGACATGACAGAGCGTAACTCAATAGAAAAACGAGTACAGTGGTGTTTAATAGGAAAGGTCCAAGAGTGAACTGCTAAAGGCTGATGACAGTAATACAATTCTAATATCAAACAAACTTGTACTTAATTCCACTATATTAATTACATTTACACCTGACCGCTTTCGTCCTTATGGCATTATCAAAGGACTAAATAAATTACATTGCTGATGATAGTGTTCTAGAAACTACTAAACAGTAGATAATAGATTAATATTATCTTTAAACCTCATTTATGATATTATCTTTAGGTCATATACATTTGCAAATTACATGATAATGAATATGTTTAGGAAATCCACGCATTCTCAATATTATGAAGTAACAGGGATTTTTTTTCCATTCGATAGATAGATATGTAAGTTTGCAAAACAAAATGTATACTCTGAATAAATTTTAACTCCTCCATAACGACAGGTTTATACAAGTAAAGACATTAAAGATTGTTAATGGTAATAATAACTGACAATATATAATAGCTTTTTAGGGTTCCGTACTTGAAACCTATACGTGGCCTGACCGCACTTGGCCGGTTTTTGGAAATGCTACTTAAAGCTAAATGTATTACAATTTTTAGTGTTTCTATAATTCAAAAATAGAGCTTGATTTCTGTGATAAGCTACAAAACCAACATAGTTATTTTGTTTCACCTATATTGCCATACTTTATTTGTCATTTTTATCACAGATAAAGTGTAAACTATTATATATGTATACCAAAATTTCGTGTTTGGTTGTTGCCTACGATGAACTGCGAAACTATCCAACCGATTTTCACGTTAGTTTTTTAAATGTGTATTTGGCTGACATGTCTAAGAAAGAATAGTTAACACGCTTAGAATAATAGGAGCCGAGCATGATTGAAAAGAGATACAGGTGATATTGCGTAGGTCAGCTAGTATATTATAAATAAATGAATGTTGCGGGTGTCCATGGGCGGCGGTAATCGCTTACCATCAGGCGATACGTCTGATCGTTTGCCTCCCATACCATAGAAAAAAAAATAGCTGAACCTCAAAGAGTTAACCGTGGTACAACAATAAACGCGGGTAACGCCGCTGTAATTTTAGTTATTTGCATAGTTATAACATTCACACTTAAAATGTACCTCATAAGTTAGAAAACCACCAAATCAACTGTCACAGGTATATCAGTTATAAAAAGGACCATTATTAGTTTAATTTTCCTTTCAAGATACAAATTACGAGTATAATAATGCGGTAAAAACTAAAGTATGCTACTTCTTAGTGAACGTCATCGTCATCAATTTGGACTGCCTCGTTAACGCAGTAGTAGCGTATGCGACTGCTGAGCTTGAGGTGTCGGGTTCGATACCCGGGTCGGTCCAAATCTTTGTACGACCTACAAATATTTGTTTCGAAGTTTCGGTGTTTTCTATGTATAATATGTAGGTATTTAAAAAAAAAAGTATATGTGTCTTTATATCAGTTGTCTAAATACCCATAACACAAGCTCTGCTTAGCTTTGGACTTGATGGCGTTGTGTTATGGCTGAAATATTTATTATTATTATTTATTATCAATACCGTTTACCGTGGTAGAGTCACGCTTCGGCATGAATGGGCCGGCTCGACGGGAGTGATACCACGGCCTCACAGAAAACCGGTGTGAAACAGCGCTTACGCTGTGTTTCATCGAGTGAGTGAGGATACTGGAGGCCCATACCCCAATCCAACGCCCCCTATCCCCCTCACCATCCCCCTTCCCCCCAGGCCGCCATAGTGTGGGTCACCATGCTGCATTGTTCTTTTCGCATTGAGGATGGTGACCACCACTCTTGGATTCTGCTCATGCTTTCCATCAGGCAGGGCAGAGTCATTTTGGCAGCTTAAATATATAAAAAAAAAGTAGCATTTATCAGTGCATAGCTGAACACAGTTTTCTCCTTAGAAATGAGATTTTGGCCAACTATACCACCCGCCAGACGGATTGGTATAGGGTATAAATGTTTCACGAGCTCCTTCTCTTTGAAGTGATGTTATCCTACGCAGTTTGTTCCCTTAGTCGCCTCTTACGACACAGGATAACAGAGGCGGTGACACTCCTTATACTCTATCTGTAAAAGCTTCATGAAAAAGAAACGTTTCAACACATATGGATAGGCTTGGGTCATACCACATCTTTACAAAGTACCGATGTTGAGCATTTTCTTTTGTTGCTTTTGGCCAAACCAGTAAGGATACTGGATGAGTAGGGAGCAAAATAGTTGTATGTCTTTAAGTGTTCACATCCAAGGCTATAACCCTAGGTTTTTAACATCAGAATATCTATATATCTATCTGCACGTTCAAAACAAGGTAAAAAGATATTAACTAATATGGTTTCAATATGGTAATTATTTATATTGTTTTCGTCTTTGGTGACTAATTCGATATTTTTTACATTAGAATGCAGCATTGGATACATTATTAATTTCCTTTTTAAATAATTCTATAGAGCAAAATACCCTGGAAGAAGAATCTGAAGCCATCACAAGATGATGCAAGTTTTGGTGTAGACTTAACTCGTAACTTCGAAAGCAAGTGGGGGGCATGTCCTAAAGTCGACTGGGGATTCTCACCAATATACCCTGGACCGCAAGCTGGATCAGAAAACGAAACAACATTTATAAAGAATGTCTTAAACAAGCATAAAAAAGATGCCAAAATATATTTGTCAATAAAACGGGACGGTCATTCCATCAATTATCCCTATGCTTATACAAGAGCACAGACCCAAAACTACAACTATCTCAATAAAATTGCCGCCGATGTCAGTGCAAGGGTAAATCAGAGAACTGCAAGTGTTCATTTATTCACTAATACGAGCATTTTTGAGGCTGAAGGAAAAGCACATTGCGGTCATAGTGTTGACTATGCCTTTGATTTAGGGATCCCTTTGTCATTCGAGATGCGTGTGTTTCTGGGATCGGAGAGTCTTATAATGTCCAAGTTTCAAACAATGCCGCGTGGTTACGAAACGTCACTAAGGAATGGATATTTCGTCGGAATAAGAGAACTCTACAATGAATTAATTCATGACAAAAAATATATTTAAAAAAATAAAAAACCTTCTTTTGATGAAACGTTAGTTGGCCTTTCAATCGCACTTACCAGTGAGATACCTATGTGTAAACGGGGCGTATATTATAAATATATAAGGCGGAAAAACACGGTCTTGATGAAAATATCACTATTCAAATTTTTATACATTATGCCGTCCAAATCAAGTATAAAAAACATTCAACTAGGTCAAAATTATGTACTGAGATCGGCATCTATTACGATACAATATTTATTTAGTACATAATGGTGTATCTACGTTGGAGGAGTCACTTTTCCACTTTTCGGTAGGATGTCAGTCATGCGCGGTAGGGTGGCTGAAACGCGCGTGCGCTAGGGGTGGGGCCCGATGCCGTTCAGCCCGCTACCACTCTGTAGTCAGCCGCGGCGGCGGCAACGCGCCTTGCTCTGACACCTCTCCCAGTATCCTGCTCTCCTAATGCCTCTTTCGACTTCAACTCTTACTCGAACTCTGCCGCCGCTCGCGCTTAAACGAACATTTATTTTCTCTGTTTCTTTATTTATTATTTCAAATTTAATTTCTCATTGACGATTTATTTGTAGTGATTTAATTTTTTGAGTTATATATTAAAACAAAAAAAAGAAAAACTTAAAATTTTATTAGATTGTTTTTGTAGTTCATTACTTTTTGTGTCAATAAAAAGAACGAGTCCGAGAAGCTGTTGGGGTCATCGGGTCGCAAAAAGTCGGTAAGTAAAATAAATGTGAGTATTTTACAGCGTGTTTGTTACTTGTATAATACTTAGAAGTATAGGTCCCGGAAAAGCTGCGGTGAATGGGCGGAAGGCGGTCCCGTCGGCAACAGGTTGGCGAGCGTCGGGCGTTCGAGCTCGAAACGATGCCTTCACCCGCCTGCTGAGCTCCGCAATTCTATTAACAGCTAATAAACACCCCGATAGCAGTCTTTTGCGCTAATTAGCAACGAGGGCCTTGTAATATTAAATTTCTTGTCCTTCTCGCAGAAAATTCGGCTAAAATATGGTTGCTCTGCAATATGAAACGAGAAAATAAATTAGTGTAACTTCGAAGACTTACGGTTTAAGATAAATCGCGGATATTCAATAAGTAAAAAGTATCGGAAAATTTAAAATATATAAAGTTGGGGGAAAAGTATTAACTAACCTATTTCTCATAATTAGAAATTATCTGTACTGATTATGTGATTGCCCAAAAACTTTAAAAATTAATAACTTAAAAATGATTATGATGAATAAGCTGCTACTTTTTGGACAAAAATAACAACTTAATGACGATAATTTAAAATGTGGATTTAGTAAAGTACCATCACATTGTTAAGTAAAAATATTTTAATCTCATTTTGATATAATGGTACTTTAAAAATTGTACCATTCAAGTTTTTTCTGCTATGTTTAAATTACTTTAGCATAGTTTCTGTTTCTGCATTAAAAACTGTTTCCAAAACGCCGTAGTATTTTTAAGGGGTTTATATTCTTCGCTCACGGTGGAAATTTAATTATTTAATAGATTATATTCAAAGATATAGTTATTTTAACTTTCGATCAGATATAACAGTTTTATGTGTTCTTTCAAGCTTCGATTACAAATAAATTTCTGGTGGAAAATCATAAAAAGATGGTTTAATACGAGTTTTTTATAAGAGTGGGTTTATAACCCGAATGCAAAGTTTGAAAGTTACAGAAAAGTATTCTCTAGTAAAATGTTTTTAAATAAGACGTAAACCACCAATTCCAGCGCACGTTTGATGGTTTATAAAAGGACTATCTGATGGTATCAGACATAAGGGCAAACAAACAGAGGGGACACCAGTTTCATAACTAAAGTTTGGAGTGTTGATAAGAAGTGCGGTGTATCGATCGTTCTCATTAACAAGTCGAGCCACGTATCATGGTGATAAGAGTAGTATGCGGGTGCTTAGAGCTAAACACTGTCCCACATGCCGGCGAAATGTGCGCTTCTATTGTGTAGCTCTATTTCGCTCATTTCACTTTTGTCATATTGACAGAGACCAAACTTTTAGTATTTTGATTAATTTGTAGACAAACGGCACGTGTAAAACAGTATAGGGTATTTTTTTTCATGTATATAAGAAATATATATTTTAACAAGGGCTCTTAGTCTATCGTCTAGCAAAAAAAATAATAATTAAATAGTTTAAACTCCTTAAAAATTCACAAGGAAGCGCTAGAGTATTTTTTATTTTGAGTAATTAAATCATATTGTTTTTGCACATTATTGTTTTACGTTTACGATGGGTTTAGAATCGTTTTCTATATTGCAGTTAAATATTTTATAGATTGAAAGGTTATTTACTATAAATATAAATGTTTTGATCTTTGTCCGGTTCTCTAGGAATTTCTGACATTTTCGGCCGCCGGCGGTATGCATACGTGAGTTTTACTTCTCAGTTAGTTTAAAAAATATAAAAAGTACTGTAATGTATCCCTGGTTCTGAAAAAAATATATCATTAAGAATACATAAATTTGTAAGTAAAAATATTCTAGAATCATTCATTGATATATATAACTTTTTATTTCAAAGATGGGAAAAAAAGAAAATCATCCTCCTACATAGAATAAAGACGGGTTAATTACATCATTTATAAATGAAGATCAATGGGACCGATTTTTGTTGATTTTTTATCTGTGTCCTCCCCGAATAGCTGAATAACTATGATTTGTTTAAGATATACCCCAAAAAAATGCAAATATATTTTTTTTCTTATTCATGAAGAATGTTTTAAATCTTACACGAAGGAAGGAAAGACTTGCGAGAAAAATTAGAAATGAAATAAGTGGAAATACAGAGAAGTCAATGCAACATTTATTATCAGTGAGAGAAAACTTGAAATCGAACGAATTTATAAAAATTCTACTTTGATTATATGCTGCTTCAAATTATTTAACTCCAGTATATACTGGAGTTAAATAATTTGAAATAAGGTACTTTATTTAAAATTCTACCTCGGGAATCATATTTAGCATTTTTGAGATATTTTGCGGAGAGATCTCCAAGAAAAAGTATTATTTTCTTAATAAAAAATATTCGCATTAGACGTTCCTACATATTGTATAAATTTATATTAAAAAAGTTATATAACACAATGATATAATTCTTTGCAATACATATTTTTCAGTTTATCGGTCATTGAGAACCGAAAATCCTTAAAGAAAATATATTTAAAAATTATATATTTATTAATTAAAAATAAATAATGGATGAAATCATTGGAAATAAAATGATAAACACTACACGACTATTGCTACTCATGCTACTTATATGCGATGGTAACGATAAAATACTCAAACATTTAAAAAGTAACAAAATATTAATACACTACATTTTTTTTTTATCATAGAGTCTTAACAAACGAATTTTCAAGATTTTATCAAAGTAGAATCTGCGCTATTCACTCGTTAAAAAATTTGGCACATATGAACGCGGTTCATCACTATCTCATTGCGGTACGCTTCTAATAAAGAGAAGAAGAATACTAGTCTTTTCGTGGTGATCTTTGACTGGAGTAATTTTCTCTATGATGTCTGTGATTTGTGTTGTAGTGTTTTGGAAAATGTCCTCGATGTCTCTCCCCTTAGTATAACCATTAGATTAGGGCATTCAAAATCAGGATAGGTTTCATAGTACTGAAATGGCCAATTTATCCAATTAGTATTCCTTCATGGCAGATCCAAATCCACGAACCGGAATGAAGAAACTGCGGAAACGGTACGTAGAAAAACTAAATATACACATTTTTTGAGTCTGTTTGAACTAGTTGAATAAATTTCAGGGGTTATGTAAGGCTGCATCTGAGATGTCGAAGTTAGGTGCTAACTACGAAATAGGGCAACTAAGCTTAGGTTGTTCTTCTAGCCTATCTTTTACGAGAGCAAAACTACGAAATAGGGCAACTAAGCTATGGCTGTTCCTCTAGCCAATCTTAAATACTCTCATGATGATGATGAAGATAATAATCGTAATTATACCTGGATATAAAATTATGAAGTCGCTTATAGGGCACCTACCGTTTTTAGGGTTCCATGCCCATAGGGTAAAATGGGACCCTATTACTAAGACTTCGCTGTCCGTCCGTCTGTCACCAGGCTGTATCTTATGAACCAAATGATGTATTTCTGTTGTCAAAAAAACAGAATAAATTAGATATTTAATGGGACTCCCATACAGCAAGCGTGATTTTTTGGTCGATACTGATAACGGCAACAGGTAGACGCTTGAAATGTATAGATAATGGTACGGAACCCTTTCTGCGCGAGCCCGACTCGCACTTTGCCGATTTTTTTTATAGTGAACACCCTTATATTTTACTTTTATATATTTTATAATATGAAAACATGGTTTGATTGTCGAATAACAATTAAATTGTACCGGATTATTTCATGTATGTAGGAAACTATTCAGTTCGTCACTAAATAATTAAACAATAAAATTCTTATTCTAAACACAAACATAAAGTCTATTTTAATCAGATGATTTTCATAATTAAATGGTTAGTTAGCTAGACATATTCTTTTCTTTGCGATATGATATTTAATTCCTAGTATTAAAAACGTTCCTAACCTTTAATTGTCCACAGCCTTTTTTTAAACTGTTCTTTACTTTCCTTTTTTGTAACTAGTACTCAAAACCTATGACGTCAGTGAACATCGTTCGGCTGAGATAACGATGATGATGATTTGCTCAGTAGCAAAGTTAATTTTATTAGACAATAGATGAAAAAAGGGATACTAAATGAAAAATTTTTCATCTATCGACCAGCGATTCAACTAATTCTTCTTCTTCTTAACAATATCATACATAACAAAGGTTGTCTGTAAGAGATCGCCATGAGCGATAAGACCGCCAATTGTCACATTTGTATGTTGTAATTCTTTTTTTTCTATCTATTAAGTGTGTACAATAAAGTAAATAAATAAAAAATAAATAAAATTATGATGATGTCGCATGAAGACCGCTTACTAATAGGGGCAAGTTTATTTAAATTAATGTCCAGTATTTTCTGTTGGATATATAATCTTTACAATTAAAGCCGCCGAACTGACTTTCCATTTTATTTTGGTTAAGATCTTAATCTGCCTTTCTACACAAACAAGAGACACTACAATCAACGGCAAACTAGGTACTACTTTAATAACTGCGGTTTCTTATATTACTTACATAACATATCACGATCGTTTTATCATCAAACTATACTTGTTAGTACTTTAATTTAAATGTTGATATAAATGGAGATACGAGATTAAGGATATCTTACTAAAAAAATTGTAAGAATGTATGGATGTTTGACTGCCTCGGCGGCGCAGTAGTAGCGTATGCGACAGCTGTGATTGAGGTCTTGGGTTCGATTCCCGGGTCGGACCAAATGTTTGTATGGTCTGTAAGTAATTATTTCCAAGTTCGGATGTTTTCAATGGGTCCTGGGACTAGATGACGTTGTGTGTTTTAGATATCCGAAATATTTATAGTTTACTTATCTATTTGTGACTCTTCAAGCAATAATTGTTGAATAGATTTGGCTAAATTTAACACTAGTTTAAGAATAGTTATTAGGCAATGTAATAGCGTACATTTATGCTTGAAAAATGTAACTACAGCAAATAGTATATAGGGGCGTATCTAATACTTTAAAATTATGTTGTTTTAATTTAACTTTGAACGGGCAAACAGCAAAAGAACTATTTGAAATAAACGTCATTTTCATAAAAAAATCCCTTGACATAGACTTTCGATATATATTTATATAATACTATCCGGTTTGGTTGCCTTTGGAATTTAATTCGACAAGTAACAATAGGTTAGTTGTCGACCCTTCTACAGGCCTATTTCAAAGGATCTCGTCACATTGATATTTAATATTTATTGGAACCACAACCGGAAAGAGTTGGATTTTAGTTTTAGATACCCGAATATTTGTGGGTATAGGTATTCTGTCAGAAAAAATACATCATGATCGTTAATTTAAAAAACTGGTGATTATGTTTGGATCCTGAGTCGATACATATTCGAAGTCAAACTTCTTCATTAATTTAAACCACTTTTTACCATTTCTTCATTTAAATTTTAAATTTTTAAAACCTTTGGATATACTGCTTTTACTAATCCAAAATTTAAATTAAACGAAAAACTTAAGTTACAAGGTAACTAAATTATAGTATCGTTATCTAGTTTGGCTGGTGTATAAACACTTTTTGCTAATATATTATTTATTTTACCGTTACTAATGTTTATAAATGACTATGCCCTACTAAAACACAATTAAAATATGAGTACATATTTTGACTATTAATCAAAAAGCTAATTAAGTAAAAAGTTAACACTCAGTAATATTTAAATAAATTCTAAGTACTGATAAATCACGTGTATTTAAGTACAAATGACTAAATCTAACTAAATCTTCTGTGTGTGTGTGTATGTGACTAAACGCCTCCTAAGCGGCTGAGCCGTTCCTAATTATTTTTTTGTCTATTCCTGAAGATTCTAGACTGGTTTAAACTCATAAAAAGAAGTTGATTCGATCCATGGCGGTACCTATCCTGCAGATGAAATTATACCGCGGGTATCTGGTCTTTAAATTTGTGATCTTAGTATTACCATTTTCAGGACCGTATCTACACCGGAAAGTATTACAAAAGATAATTCAAAATCCGAAAAAACAGAATGCAGAGTTCATTTAACCCGAAGTTAGAGAGGATATTGGATTTCTAAATCTGACGGTACATGAATTCCATGCGGCCAATTTAGTATTAAACCGTGTCCGCAACGAACCGTACAGCGAGAGTATTAAAATTTGAAGCGTTCAAACTTACCTCCTTTTAGTGTTCATTACGTTGGAAAGTTGCTGAAAATTCATACAAGTCTAAGTTCTAATGAACACCGGTCGGCGAAGTTGGCCGGGTGTAGCGATCGCTCACAGCGATTCCTTTTTGTCGGCGCGCGCGCCACAGAATGTTGCCTTTGTTGTTCGCACTATTAAAGTAATTAGCGAAGCATGTACGTACAGTTATCGATTACCATGTTTTAACGAATATTGTATGACAATTTAAAGTTCAATTAGACTTTATACTTGATGTCAGAAGTTAAACGCTTTTAAGTGCAGGATGTGCGGCGTTCGTTCTAAAACGGCACTCACTCGGGGGATTTCAACAACTTGAGAACTTGAAACTACTCAAAACTAATTTACCTCAAAACTCAGACACACAAATAGGTATACCGTATTTGGCTAACATCGTATTCGAATAAAGCTTTTTAAACTAAACTTTTTCTAAGTTCGCTTTAAGATTTCATTTCAAGTAAAAGTTTTTTTATGGAATAGGGGCAAACGAGCAGACGTATCTCCCATGGATACCCGCAACACCAGGGGTGTTACGAATGCGTTGCCGGCTTTTGGGGGATAGGGGGGGATATGGGTGGAAGGCTTGAGATACGCAATAACACAACGCAAGCACTCTTGTACACTGGTTTTCTGTGAGGCCGTGGTATCACTCCGGTCGAGCCGGCCCATTCATGTCGAAGCGATTAGCGAAGGATAACTATAGTAATGTCTTAAGCGTAATAAATAATTTTGTCTATATGTAATTTAAGAAATCACTACTTATTAAATAAGTTATTTGAAACATGAACTCATGAACTCTGATCTCAATGGACTTAATGCTTTTATAATTGCCACCGCGTTCGAATGAGAAGCTCGTTGGAAGAACTTTATCTACAACTTGTTATAAATTGGCACAAAATCCTTGAGACCTTAGACAATAAGAAATGTCGAGGTTCTGTGGCGGAACATTAGCCCCGTTGTTATTTTAAAGGGATTAGGGCCAGCGCATTTCAGATCTGGTTAAGCCTGAATCCTACATTAAGTCTGACAGACAACTTAGTTATTGCACTTTGTACGCTACTTACAAATGTTCCTGTGTCTTATCCAAATTAAATAAATAACGATATTTTTTATTTCGTTAAATTTCCTACTTAATATAAATAGGTGTATATAATAATAATAAACTTGCGAACCTATCAAATGTTGAACTACTTATTTCAATGGCAAAATTGTTCCATTTGAATATTTTTGATACTATCGAATATATTAAAAACATAATAAAGGGAAATATTATAGAGGCAACAAGGTTTAATGTTTCGGATAATACAATAGAAATATGCACTGATGAATTCAACTAATAAAATAAACTAATAAAGCGTCTTAGTCTCAAACACTTCTAGAATTTGTTCAAGCTCTGAACAGCCATTTATAAATCACATAATTATCAAAAGCCGGATCTGATCACACATACTATAACATATAACCAAAAACAAACAATTAGACCATTGCATATGTTCTCAAGACGTTGTGTTGAATAGTGGTAGGTGACTTTCTGTCATGAAAACACAAATGATCGCGTGATGCAAATTTAAAAAATAATTGTGTCCACACATAGGAGAAACAAATACCATTAACCTTTAGCGCAGAGTATTGTCGCATGCCACAAAATGCAAGAAATAAACAAGAGTGTGAGTCACAGAAATAAAATACACTTATAAGTAAAATACATTTCTGGTATCTTCTTTAGCGCCCAACTAACTGTCAATGCTATGGTGACCTTTCAAAAAATGGTATCCTTTAACCACGAAAAAAATATTGAGAAACGCTCAAGTAACTATGTTCTCAAAACTAATAAAGATACTATGTAACATTATTAGACCGTTTCCAACCGATTAATTCATCAAGACGTGTCGAAGTATCACGACCCCGCCCGGCAAACACGGGGTGTGGGCACACAGAACTCATTAGATAAATGAAAGAGTTCAGAGTATGATCGGTCGCCGTCCACAACGATGATTGATTGACTTTGTAGAACTAGGTGTGGAGCGAGGGTGAATTCCCGAAGTTGCTCTCAAGAATATAGGAAGGAACCGGTGTCGAATTACCCATTTATTCACTTACGTCGAGTGCGTGTTTGAGTTGCGACGCAATACGTCTGCCCCTTTCGAGCCTTCGAACAAGAGCTATAAATTAGTTCGTATTGTACAAGTGTCGAGGGATCCTGTTGCATGGAATTCGAAAATTTGGTTATTGACTTCGGTTCCGGCGATCACACGGTGGATCTACTTTATATTGATAGGTTGTCGAATATGACATGATGTCTCTATTTCCGAAAAGGGTCAATGTGTTTCTTTAATATAGGCGAAATTATAGGAAGGATGTTGATGAATATAGACTTGAATATAGAATTAACTTACGTACTAGCTGTTGCCCGCGGCTTTGAGAAGAAGTTGATTATATGCATTTTATTTAATTAAAAACTTTGTAAGTATGTATAAATAATATATTCATGTTTTTAAACGTATTTATTTTTAATCAATAGCTCATTAATAATGACTTGTAGATACGCCTTTATTTATTGGACAGTTTACTAAATAACTGACGCATTTGTTTATTTCCTGATTACGGAAACTGGCAGTGTACGAGACTAAACATAAAGGCACTAAGTTTGAGTCTTATTGGAAAGATAATTTTATGAAATAAATGTTTTATAGCTATGATACAAATGACTATCATACAAACTTTCAACCCTTATTTAAACCCATTTAGGAGTACAATTTCCATAAATACTAATGTAATACTAATCAAAAGCTTGAAGACAAAGTTGCAGGCTACTAACTACTTCAAAAATGATGGATTTCCAAAAAAAACTATATACGAAACGTCAACTCCTAATTCACCCCTGAGGGGTAGAATATCCAGAAACGCATAAATATGTATCTACTCCTTTTTAATCAGTAGCCCAAACATAAAGTTTAGTGTTTTTACTAATAATGACGGACTTCCATACAACTTACAACCCCTATTTCCTCCCCTTAGGGATAGAATATCCAGAAATGCTTAAATACCTATTTACTAATTTTTTATTAGTAGCCCAAAAATAAAGTAACTAACTTAAAAAAATTACGGACTCCCATATAAACTTTTATGCCCTATTTCACCCCCTTAGGGGTAGAATATCCGGAAACCCTTAAATAAAGATCTACACATTTTTAATCAGTTGCCCAAAGATAAAGTTTCATGTTTCTAACACAAATAATAACAGATTCCCATACAAAATTTCAACCCCTCTTTTACCCCCCTAGGTGTAGAAATTCCAAAATTTCTAATGATATTGATGAATCAGTCAGTCAGTCAGGACATGTTATTTTATAGGTACAGATTTAATTGTATCTTTGTATGTAGAGCAAAGAACGCAATTCATTCGGTAGGTCAGTTGTGGTATAAACAATTTTTATATTGATAACTTGATGGATTGAAGATTATCTGAATAAATTTCATTTGACAATATTGTTTGAAAGTCATAAATTTTTCTGTACAGTAAAAATTTAGTAAATTGTACAGATCATCATTTTTCGAGAATGCAGATTCAAATAGAATAAAAGGTTTAATAATGATGTTTTCCTGCACTGTTAAAGCAAAAGATAATTAACTTCTAACACGCACATTAACTATTATAGAAAAGTTAGGGGCGAGTGACCGGATATTGTGACTTGAATAGCAGTCGCAAAACGTTAATGATAAGATTACTCGGCACAGGCGACAGGGCAGTCTAGCTTCCTTCATAAAAAAATATAGCAATTCTAATGAATTATGTCAATTCAGCTAAAGAGAAAGTGAGTACAGCGATGCCGGTATAAAGAAGTTATGTTGAAGGTAAATAAGTACATGTTGCGTGGGTTTAGAATAGATTATGATTATAGCGCACGGTAACTGATCCATTAAAACGCAAAACTGAAGTGAAATAAATGAAATGAAAATGAACAAAAACACAAAAAATATCGGGGCAAATGATGTTTGCATCACTCATCAGCATCACCTTTCGAATGTTAAGCACTAATCGGTGCAGTGACTTCTAAATTACCAAATAGCAATAAAAATGTATAAAAATAGAGTACCTAATGGTTTCGCTTTACTCTTCATTCCCACTGCTTTGACAGTTTAGGTAACTCTCAAGTAGGTCTGAAAGCGTGGGGTTTATTCCCCACGGATGGGAATTATTTGGAAAAGGTCCGTCGATTTTTAAGTTCAGCTTTCTTTTACTACGTCTGACAAATAATCGTGAAGGTTTTTGGTACGCCATAAAAATAAACAATGCTCACGGTTATTGGTAGGCTCTGTAATATTTGAGTGGTTGCGAATTTGCCACATTTCAAAGTTAAGTTTTTCGTCTTTGCTTTCGTGGTAACGTAATTAAGTGATAGCAGTTTTGCAGTTACGTTTCTGGTCTTTGAGAAGTCGCATAAATGTGTTTATTGTCCAATATGTCAAATGCAAATGCTGCTCATTAGCGGTTTGCGAAACCTAGACGCATTACCAATACTAACAACACATATAAGAACTCTTGCGTTCGGACTACTTTCCACAAGTGTATGAATATTTCACTAGAAGTGCGATTTAATCGTCATCAGCCAAAGTGTGAAGTGCTTTCCTTTAAGGAGAACTCTGCTGTATTATGTAGAAAGTACCTACTTATGAATACCAAATGAGCCAAATCTCACAAAATGAATCAGAAATGTAGCCTAACATTGCAACATTCAGTGTTGATTGTTATCTTTAATCAATATTATTATCATGAAGTAATAATATCGATTTGACACGTGTATGTAGTAGAAAATTGTATAGCTATAAATTTTCTTTCCTTCTAACTAAAAAAAAAAACCAGAATAAACTGTTTAGGAACGACATTATGAAATATATGCAAGAATTAGGTGTTAATCATTTATTTGGTGATGAATCAGCTCATAGTTTATGTCTTGGTAGTAATAATTAACTGAATATACAGCAGTGTACAATTAACTCAGAGTACTATTATTATTGATTAAGTGCTGGGAATAATATTATTGCAATTCGGTATCTAGGGCGTTTCCAGTTGCTAATCTTCAGAGAGGCCTACGGCCAGTTGATGTACTGTAGATTAAACCTTGATCATTATGGCTACTATTAACTACAATAGACGATTACAACTGCTGTTATAGTTAAATGTTCCGAAAATTTTGCAGACCAACAATCCTGCGACTTACTTGATGGTAGCGATCATGCGAGGCATAAAACTTTAGCATTTTGGTATAGTTCCATTAATACTGGTATTACACTTGTTATATTTAAGTTAATAATATACACCTTTTTGGAGGAGAAATTTCTATAAATAAATTTCCATCTGGTGGCGGATTAAAAATACAAAGGGTCACCTCCTCTATTCATCATGTGTCTTAAAAGATGACTAAGGGAACAAACTATGTAGGCTAACGCTAGCCAGCCTTTTTTTTTTTTTTTTT